>CANTAL010000198.1:510000-512500 GCA_947650365.1 Chamaelirium japonicum
ACAAAAAATCAGTACATTGAAAGACTCCTAAGGGCATCAAATGGGTGGCTGCCCATTTTTTCGAAATAGGCTGGCATCTCATTTCCCGTTTCCTCTCTCTCTCTCTCTCCCTCTATATATATATATATATATATATATATATATATATATAGGGTACGGGGTATAGGCTGGCAGCCTATTTCGAGGAAATGGACAGCCGCACATTTGACACCTTTAGGAGTCTTAGAATATGCTGATTTTTTGTAAGCATATGCAACTTACCTTAGATAGCACACCCACAAAAAATCAGCACATTCTAAAACTTTTAGGGGCATCAAATGTTATATTTCAGATTAACGGTTACAACAGACGTTCGATAAAACTTTTAACATTTGAAGCCCCTAGACGTCTTAGAATGTGCTGATTTTTTTGTGGGTGTTCTATCTACGATGAGGTGCTTATGCTCACAAAAAATCAGTACATTCTAAAACTCCTAAGGGCTTCAAATAGGTGGCTGCCTATTTCATCAAAATAGGCTGTCAGCTCATTTCTCTCTCTCTCTCTCTCTCTCTCTCTCTCTCTATATATATATATATATATATATATATATATATATATATATATATATATATATATATATCGAGTAGTGATACATTGCGGCCGGCTAATGTGTGGTTTAACGTGCGACCACCCCCTTCGGGGGTATTTTCATAATTTTTTTTTTGGGGATTGATTACCCACCCTTGGATTGGACACACAAAAAATTTCAGCCCAATTCAAGACTTGTAGGCCATCCAAATGTGTTGATCTTTTATCGGTCGTTCATTTTTTTTACCATTTTGATTAACACATTTGGTTGGCCTACAGGTCTTGGATCGGGCTGAAATTATTTGTGTGTCCAATCTAAGGGTAGGTGATCAATCCCCAAAAAAAAAAAATTCCAAAAATACCTCCGAAAGGGGTGCCGCACGTTAAGGCCGCACGTTACCGGCCGCAATGTATCACTACTATATATATATATATATATATATATATATATATATATATATATATATATATATATATATATATGTATATATATATATATATATATGTATATATATATATGTATATATATATATGTATATATATGTATATATATATATATATGTATATATATATATATGTATATATATATATATATATATATATATATATATATATATATAGATGATAACCTTGCCTTAGATAACACATCAGCAAAAAATTAGCTTATTCTAAAACCTATAGACTAATCAAATATTCCGTTCAATTTAACGGTTAAAATGAACGGTCGATAACGCTCTTTAGATTTGATGCACCAAAAGGGTTTATAATGTGCTAATTTTATATAGATGTGCTATCTAAGGGAAGTTGATCATCCTTACAAAAAATCAACAAATTCTAAAACCTGTATCTAGGGTTTTGGATGATGCGTGTCTAACTCTGTGGCAAAGTAACGTGTTTCTGGATCCCGACCCTATATATATATATATATATATATATATATATATATATATATATATATATATATATATATATATATATATATATATATATATATATATATATATATATATATATATATAGGAATGTTAAAGTGAGCTATGAGCTACGGAAGGAGAAAATGAGCTACGGCCATTTTGACCGCCCTTAGAATTTAGAATTCGATCATTTCGATTGAACGGTTAAAAATTTTAACCGGCCGGAGAGAAATAAGCTACGGCCATTTTGACCGCCCTTGAGAGTATGCTCACCAATTGTCATCAAATTCTAAAACCTCTAGATAGGTTTCAAAAAATTATCTCAAAGAAGAGTTATCTCACTGGATCGTTATCCTATATATATATATATATATATATATATATATATATATATATATATATATATATATATATATATATATATATATATATATATATATATATATATATATATATATATTGTACCAGGGTATTGCCTGAGACAGTGCTCCGTATGCTGCCAAGTGGAATAGGGGGACCAGCTGTACTCCATACGGGTGCGAAACCTGTGAAAATTCTTTATTTGCGAAACCCAGCCGTAGCCGTCCGATCAACCGATCGAACGATCGGTGTTCACCCCGCCCACCGACCGCAGCTGTTACTGTGCCCGGCACAGTAACAGCGATTTCGGTGGGTGGGGTGAACCCTGGCCCTCCGATCGGCATGAATCGAACGGCCAAATATCTCTCCCGTCGGTTAAAATTGTTAACCGTTCGATCGAACGATCGAACGAGTGAGATCCCGTGGGACACCATCAAATAGGACAAAAGGTAGTGGGTGGGGTGAACCCTGGCCATCCGATCGGCGTGAATCGAGCGGTCAAATTTCTCTCCGGCCGGTTAAAATTTTTAACCATTCGATCGAATGATCGAACGGGTGAGATCCCGTGGTAAACAATCAAATAGGACAAAAGGTAATGATTACAATCATTACCTTTTGTCCAATTTGATGGTGTCCCACGGGATCTCACCCGTTCGATC
>CANTAL010000198.1:517500-522500 GCA_947650365.1 Chamaelirium japonicum
GGGCCGGTCTGGTGAATCGTCTCACGTGTCGGGAAATGGACTCCCTCACTGCCATCAGCGACACCTTGCTGCCCTCCATATCCTTGCCCGCGGCAGCTGGCAATGACTCCCTCCGGTCCTTCTACCGTACCTCAGCGTCCATGCTTGGAACACCAGAAAAAGTAAGAACAAATCGGTCTCTATTGAGGCGCTGTTGCTGACGAGGCAATTATAATGATCAATGGTAATGCATGTACAACGGGGATGTAATCTTTCTTTGTTTCAGCTGGGAGGATACATGTCGGGAAGGCTTCAGCACGTGCTGCTGTGGCTGCTGCGGCTGTCGCTGTGGCTGCTGTCCACGTGGTACGGGACCTTCATCTTGTGCGGGAGCAGGAGCATGTCCCGCCGTTTCCCCTACTTCCATAAGCTGTCGGACTTGGACCCACAGCGGCGCGAGGAGATCATGCTGCGGTGGTCGTTGAGCTCCCTCTACCTCCACCGCCAGTTCTTTAGGGCCTTGAAATTCATGGTCACCCTCTTCTACTTCACCCAGGTAATCAATCAATCGTCCCCCCTTCAACTCACTCACTAACCTTTATTCGATCATGCTGCTTCTCTCTCTCTCTCTCTCTCTCTCTCTCTCTCTCTCTCTCTCTTCCGGTAATATATTGACTCAGAATTTTTGATACAAAAAAAAAAAAAAATACACGTACTTACGCCGTGAGATACAGTCGTGCGTGTTCCATGACCCGCTTGAAGCTTTATGGATACAAAAAGGCCCAAGTGCATCAGCAAATTAAGTACAACACACACAATAATTAATGCTGGCCGACTTAATTCAGGCGCATCCATTGTTTTTGGAGAAAAAATAAAAATAAAACATGAAATATTTTCGTTGATTGCAAATTAACCTTCTGCTCCAAAAAGGTGTCCCATTTCATTGCAAGAAAAATAATATAAAAAAAAGGCTCATCCCATTTGTATGTGCCAACCTTCTCTCAACACGTACCCTGCATTCTTCTTGGCCATGGTCCCCGCCCGCTTCCAAAAGATACTCCCATTTTTATAATATTATTAGATTTTCTTTTCCTTATGCATGTTTTCTCCTACTCTAGATCTGTAGTGGCAGGCTGCCCCCTCGCGTTAGTAGCTTTCCTACCAGTGGGGTTACTAAAAATCAAGATATATATATATATATATATATATATATATATATATATATATATATATATATATATATATATATATATATATATATATATATATATATATATATATATATATATATATATATATATATATAATTCTCTTTCCAACTCATATGATAAGTTTTGATACTTGGTCTATCTTATGCCAGTGCACTAACGGATGATGTAATTACCACTATGTAGTCCCTTACAAACTATTTACTTTTAATTTGAAGACAATTTGTTTATCACTTTTTCTTCTCAAACTCAATCATTTGTTTTTCAAGAAAAATGTTTCAAGAAATTATGTTATGTCTCCAAATTAACGATAGCTTAGACGTTAGTAATACATACAATCTGCGGCCTTGGACCTGAGTTCGAATAAGTGATATGCCATACTTCCTCCGGTTCTGTGGAGGCAGGTCCTCTTGCTTTAATGGTGAGTTTCCAACATGTGGGGTTATTTATAATTGGTGGCCGGCCGGATTCTTGTGGTGAGTTTAGATCCTTGGTCGATCTATATCTTGTGTTGTCACACTAACCGACGATGTAGTGCCACTTAGTCCCTTCAGAAATATATTAAAAAATAAAATAGTTAATTTGCAAAAATAATTTATCAACATAAAAAATAAATTTAATGTTATATATATGCAAATATCCATATTAATTAAGACGGACATAAAGGTGGTGACTTACATAGGGTGGTATGCCGGAATGAAGGATCGTTTGGTCATGGCCGACTTTAGTCCGAGCCTGAAGTGGGCTCGGTCTGTGATTAGGAAAAAGATAGAGTAGCAGGGGGTTTGTGGGCGAAATGTGATGATAGAGGACTTGTAACTGCTCCTACCTATCCTAACGACCTCATTTAATCGAATCTGTTCATGACTCACTTTACTCTGCTGCTTGATCCATACATGCATATATGCAAACAAACATACAGACATAGTAATTATAGGTAGCGCCGGCCCCTAATCACATCCCTCTCGATCTACCTCAATTTGGATACCATTCAATCATGAGTTCGTGGCTAGCTTGATCAGGAAATTAAGCAGCAACAATAATTACTTACGGATGGATCCAACCTGACCCGGCCATGCCATGCAATGATTCTAATGATGGATGCTTCACTTCAATGAGTGAGCGGTCCCCCGTAGCTAGCTAGCTTCGTGGTTGAGCTATGGCCTAGCAAGTTCATGGGCTAAGGTGGTGTTAGTGGAGATCACCGGTGGAGGCGATCAGAGGTTGTTGATGTTGATTAATTCCAGCTAGAAATCACATGTGGCGCGTTCGACCGTGGTGGGTTGTCAAAGCAGAAAAAACGTCCATTTCGTTAAAATAGGCCGCCAGCTTATAATCCATATCACATATATATAAACTAGTAAAAGCCCCCATGCCCAAGGGCATGAAAAAGGTTTCGGGAGCGACGAAGACATTTTGAGGGCGGTGATAATATTTAGAGGGTTACAACAATATTTTGAGGAGGGGCAATGATAGTTCATGGGCAACGATATTATTTCGAGAGGAGGAGGGGGGGGGGTCATAATATTTCGAGGGTGGCAACGAAACATTTCAAGAGTGGTAACAACATTATTAAGGGGTCCAATAATTCGAGGGTGGCAATAATATTTAAGGGTGGCAACAGAACCCTGACGGCTGCCAACTCCACTTAGCCCGACCGCCATGCAAACTAACGATTGTGGTGAGGTTTTAACTCGAAACGCCTCTCCATCCAGGTTGCTCTCTCTTTTTTTCTCTCTCTCTCTCTCTCACTCTCTCTCTGTCTTTCTCTCTCTCTCTCTCTCTCTCTCTCTCTCTCTCTCTCTCTCTCTCTTTCTCTTTCTCTTCTTCTTTGTCGGAGGGGACAACCCTAAAACGACCCGACCCAAGGCCTCACCAATGCTATGGTGGCATTCGACGGTTGCCGACTATTTTCATCCCCAGTCAGCATACACATGAATGACAGTGAGGGTATCGGAAAAAGGTTTTCGACCATACGGTAGGTATCGGAAAAGGGGTTTTCGACCATACGGTAGGTATCAGATGCCGTCTGTTTTATCCGATTCTGAGTTCAAATGATGAAACAGCGGCAAGACAAAGTTTGATGGGTTAATTAGCGGGCTACAGTAGTTGGGTAGGGTTACAGTGTAAGGCGGGTTGGGTCAAAATAATTAACCCAGGGACATATCCATTATTTACGGATCTATCCCCGCCTCTTCTTCCCCACGCGCTTAGTAGAACAGGGGGGAGGGGGTCTATGTGATGACGATAGTGGGAGGCCGACCTGGGAGTGCGGGAGGAGGTGGCCGGAAATGTAGTCGGTACCCCGAGGATGTCCGGCCGGTGGTGGGGTCGCACGAAAAGTTGGGCCGCGGTCGGGTCGTGGCCTGATGGTGGTGGCAAGAGGGAGGTCGTGCAATGCTCGGGGATGGTTGTTGGGTGCAGTCGATGGTGGCTTCCACCCAATGGGTTGCAAGCAAGGAAGGAGGAAGGGGTCATGGGGTTTAGGTCGTGGAGGAGGAAAGAAGGAGAGGGAGGTAGCTGACCTGGGGTGGCTCGCCGGCGTCGAGGGAGATGCTCGGAGGGGCGGCTGATGCTGCACCTTCCTCGATCTCTACATAGGGGGATGGGGGTGGATTCCAAGAGTGATAGAGAGAGAAACGGGCGGGCGGCTGGGAGAAAAAGAGGGGGGGGTGCATAGCGGGTGCAAAAAGAGATAGAAAGAAAAAGAGAGAGAGGGGGTGTGCACATCGAGCGGGGTGGGTTTCGATTTTCGATAGAGGGAGAGATCTAAAGAGAGAGGGTGCAGAGAGAGAGAGAAGGGGAGGAGAGTCATGAGGTGTGTGTCGAGTAAAGGTCGGGGGCGGGCGGAGGAGGAGGAGACAGGGGGAGGTTGAAGAGAGAAAGAGAGAGAGAGAGAGAGAGAGAGAGAGAGAGGGGAGGGAAACACCTGCGGGGGCAAGCAGAGGCCAGGCGGGGGCACACAACGGATGCAAAGATTGATAGATAGAGAGAGAGAGAGAAAGAAAGAAGGGGAGGAGAGTCACAGGGTGAGTATCAAGAGGTCGGGCGGTAGCGTCGCAGGCAGAGACGGTGGAGGTCGGGGGGGGGGGAGAGAGAGAGAGAGAGAGAGAGAGAGAGAGTGGGGGGGGGGGGGGGAGAGCACCTACAGGGTCGAGCAGAGGCCAGGCGGTGGCGTCACAGGTGAAGGAGGCGGAGACGTGGGACATCGAGGTGGGAGACCCAAAGAGGAGAAGAGAGAGAAAGACAGAGAGAGAGAGAGAGAGAGAGGAGGGAATGGGAGGAGGAGAGTCACGGCCGGGTTGGGTGGGGGTGCAATGATGAGTCTTTTTTTATATAAAAAGTCCTCTATTTTTAACAAAAAACCCCTCAACATATTTGTGTCTTCTACTCCTCATTAGATGAATCACACACATCGAAAACCCAAGGATTTAATCCTATCCGGTAATTACATTTCCACCTATAAATCTTAGAAGTTCATTGTGACGTACTGTTGTCCCTTATTTTATATATATATATGGCTACTAGGCTGTGGTGTGCGGTATTGCACCGCAGCCGTCTGATGCACCGCTAGGTATGTTGATCATCCTCACAAAAAATCAACCCATTCTAAAACCTCTAGGTGCATCAAATGCATCTTCAAATCCACGAGTTTTTACTGTCAATTATAACCATTGATTTTAAGAGCACATTTGATGCATCTAGAGGTTTTAGAATGGGCTGATTTTTTGTGAGGATGATCAACATATCATAAACAACATGTCTATAAAAAATCAGCCTATTCTAAAACCTCTAGGTGCATCAAAGGGTGCT